>OY744482.1:283745228-283788396 GCA_963556165.1 Tipula helvola
ATATCCTATCTTCATTATAGTTCTGATTCTATGTAAATAATATCTATATTTTTTCGATTGGAGGTATATATGTAAGTCATCTTTTTCGGTGTTTCAATAATCGTGTATATTATTAAAAATTGATGAACTTAAGATTTAACCATTGCATTCGGCATAATAATCATAATAAATGTACTCGTAAAAAAATATTCACAAATAGGTTAAATTCGAGAATAAATGCATTAAAATTATGCATATAAGAAAATAATGTTTCAAGAAATCAATTTTCTCAATTTTGATTCCCAAATTTTTGCTTGAAATTGAGAATTATTACTGCACAATTTCATCAATTTTGTTGAAAACTATAATTTGATCTTAAAATTCTGAAATCAAAATCAATAATCCAAAAAAAAGAGATTAAATTATTTGAATTAATCAGTTAACCATTATAATAGATTGAGTATATAAGTATCAATTTTGAAAAGCATGATTATGCAGAAAATTTCTCATTTCGATTAAAATTGTAATTATAATTCATGATATTGTGCGCTATATTCTTTAATTTTTATCAATTTAAAATTTATGCATTTAAGAATAACCTATTCTTAATATTAGAATACCATTTCTCTCAGTGTAAGAATGCTTAATTTTAATGTCTATTCTGTTTAGGTAGCCGAATTTAAAAATAGCTTGGTGATTGAGTCGTTACCCTGGACAGGAAATAGTCCTAACCTCAATATTGTTGAAAATATTTAGTCCTTCATGGGAAAGAAGATTACAAATTACAAGCTGAAAAGTGCCAAAAGGCCGAAAAAACTTATAGAAAAAGTCTGGTTTGAAGAAATAACAATATATTATTTAATAAAACTTTAGAATTCAATGCTGATCGGGTTTAAGGCGATCATAAAAGCTAAGGGCTGGGTTATTAATCATTGATTTTAAAAAGTCCAATTTCTCTCAAAATATTTTGGTTGAGATGAATTATTTTATTTCTGTTAATTCTTATTTTGAATAAAAATTACCATTGTCAACAAAAAACTATTTTTCAATTGAAAAAACTTTGTTAAAAACACTGTAAAGACCTACAAAATTGTTACGAGGTAGGGCGGTAATATTCCTTATCCGACGTTATGTAGGTCTAAAATGTCGGATTACCGTTCTTTTTATTTGAATATATTCGGAATAGTGTAAAAATTGTTTTGATAATCAGAATCTATCATTTTTGGTATCTACTTTTGAAGCAAACGGTGGTATTTCCAAAATTTTCTTTGAAAATTCAAACCGAACATTTCAATGGCGCAGGGTGTATACCTAGTATATGTATGTAATATGTTCTAGGCATAAACCTATCTTGAAAAGTGAGGAGCAGGTAAAAAAAGACATCAGACAAAAGTTATTTATATACTTTTTTTGCGTAAAACAAGATGCCGCAAAAAAATAGGTTTGTACTCAAAATATGAAGTTGAGACGTAATTCCAAGATCAATAAAATCAAATTTAATCCGATTCTCTCTCGACCCAAATAAATTTTTCTCGAAACATTTTGGTTCACAAGATGTAATTTTCAAAATATTTAGATAGATCAACTTTAATGGTTATAACTACTCGGCTGCGGACTAATATTCGGGGTAAATATATTAATTCTGTAAATGTATCTACTAATTTTCGTTTCTACTTTAACTTGAATTAACTATTTAATTCGTTTAACCGAGTATAATTAAATTAGATTTAATGATGGAACTGTTTACGGGATTCTAAAATGTTTTTTTTATAAAGATCCGGAATATGGCCAATTAAGGTGGAACCTGCCTACATCTCAACTGATTATATAGAAATGTATTCACGTAATAGAATTTTGCTTCACCTATCGGAATTTTCCTTGACTTAACAGAATGCTCCTTCACTTCTTCACATAATAAAATCATATTTTACTTTAGAAAATTTTCGTTCACTTAATTCGTTTCATTTTGATTCGGCCTTTCAACATTCGGCATTTCGACATTCGGTATTTCGACATTCGGCCTTTCGTCCCATCTGGCTTTTCGATATTCGGCCTTTCGTCATTCGGCCTTTCGACATTCGGCGTTTCGGCCCTATTCCGATCCAAACACTTTAGCCTAAACCACTATGCTATTTCTCCTGCTCATAATTTTAAAGTTAAAAAAAAGTCACCTTCTTGATGATAGAGTGAAATCTTGATACAACGGAACCGAACGGGCCGGAGAAATTAGGCCTTATAATTCGTTTAGTTAACCATTGTGCATAACAAAATTTCCACTTTAGCAAACGAAAATTCGTTACGAATCTTTGTTGTACCGAAAATTTCGTAAAATCAGTATTCGCTATAAAGGGATTTCACTGTATCTATTTAAAAATTATGAAGATATGTATTTTGTAAATTAAAAAATTTCTTTGCAAAGCTTTGATTTAAAGCAGTATTAATGGTTTTAAGTTTTGCCAAGATAACATTTTTGTTGTTATGTATATAATCCCTGAAAGTGAAAAAATTTGAAATTAAACGTCATGTTGAAAGTGCCGAACCCGAAGCTCCCATAATGCTTTGAAATTTAAAAATTCGATTTGAATATCAACATTTTTATTTAGTATTTGGCATATGGGCATAGACACCATGAGCATGCAACACGAAATTACAATTGTGTGTTTCACGGAGTCATCAGTGGTGATAAGATAAGTATACTACAGTACGTTGATTTAATCCAACAACAAAGAAGCTCTGGATATGTTTATCCCGAGGTTGGTGCAAGAGATTTCAAACGTCTTGATCAACAACTATATCTTGATTAGCCTTGGTTTCAGTGGTAGCAGACTATGGCTCTGTCTTCAATCGAGCAGAATATAAAGCCACAACCGAAGGTACCTATGCGACAATTTGGTTACGTCAATTGCTATTGGATGTTAAATATGAATAAAAGGATCTATCACCATTATTCATCGACAACCAGATTATAATTAGGATAGAAGACACACTACTTCATATGCGGTTTTCAACAAACTGACATAATATCAACTAGTCTATGAAGAGTGAGGATCAGCTGGCGGATACATTCACGAAGCCACAGTCACAACATAAATTTCAAAGAAATATGAGCGGCTTGGGAATTACTGAAATTAAAGAATTAGTATATGAGTGTTAAAATTTCTAATGTTGAATTTATTTCCAGACGTTTTTTCTGTGAGTAAGTCAATTTCACGATGTATGTATTGTATTTTTCTTTTACGGTACACTACAAAACCGTACACTCAATTTATTGTTCTCTGCTGAAATTCCAAAATATTAGAATCGCTTGTACCTTTTGAATATGTAAACATTGCGGAATGTGACGTACACCACCTTGAAGAGAGCATTTCAACGGGCATTTTATATAAATTTCTATAGGCAAGATATCAACCAATATGGGCTTTTGAGGTATTGATGGCATTGGGAAAGCATCTACCAAATAAAAATCGAAAATTGTGATTTTGCGTATACATTAGACCCTCATCTTTCAAAAGGCAGATGCAAACAAACGTTTAAGAGATGGCAGGGAGAGTATAAAGTTTGACTGCTAACGAAACGAAGAGTAATCGTGTAGAGAGTAGAGTAGACAAAGGTATCTCTTTGCCGTAGCCAAAAAGTTAATTTTAATAAAAAAATACGATCAACATACAGTGAAACCTCGTTATAATGAAGCCAATGGGACTAAAGAAATTTATTTATTTACGTAATGTTTTCGTATTGTAAGTAAGGAAGTAATTACAACTCATTTGTCTATCCATAGTGCATTTCCATGTACGGAATAAAAATTCGCTGTGAAACTTCGTTATACTGAAAATGTCGTTGTTCGTTATAAAGAGATTTCACTGTGTATCTTAATATGAATTAATTAGCCTTTTGCAAAATGAGAACGAAATCTTATTTTGTTGATACGTACATATATCATTTTAAATTATGAAAGTCAAAACTAAAATCCCCTTAAACTTTTTAGAAAATACGTACCTTATATATACGTTTCGTCCTTGCACAAGAAAACTTTGAACTATTTCTGGAAACCTGTGGCTACTTTTGTATATTTTATACAAAAGAACGAAAGAACAAAAGCTCCAAAAATAACCGCTAGAGTGTGATCGGTTGTGATTGAGTTCGAAATAAAAAAAATTTCAAAATGCTCTTCTGAAAATTTAATTTTTGTAGTTGTGCCCCTATTCTTGAGCACCGACGATATGTACTAACCTTTACTTTAATAAAACCCATAATATTCTCATAAAATAAAATTTAAATTATTTCTGACGTTAAATCCAGCATATATTTTTACGGTTTCGTCGGAAAATGAACAACAATTTTATGTTATTTTTTTATGTTTTGTTGTGTTTTTTTTTTGTTACAAGGAATTCTATGGAAAAAGTAGTTTTTGGTTTGGTTTACGGTGGGTAAAAAAAAAAATTGGTGCAAATGCCAAGTTTTTGTTTTTATTGTAGTATACACCCTTTAAATCCGACTAAAGTGCTTTATCATGATTTAATGCATTTTATAATTAAAATTTTAATTTTTACTCCCATTTCTAATTGTATAAATTTAATGTTTTTAATGCTTTAGCTGATAGATGTAACCGTTTAGGTGCTTAAATTCAAATGTTCTAGCTTCGATTGTTTTAGTTTTAATGCTAGGTAGCTGCAAGAATTGTTTTACATGTAAATTCTACTTTAGGGATAAAATAGAAAAATCAAGTCAAACTTGGAAAGAGGTAAAATGAATATTTAAAGCAATTTAAAGCCGTTGTTGCACTAAAATAACTAAACTTTCATCGGCGTGTGCTCTTATAAGCAATTTTAGAAGGCTTGCCCTTCGTGGCCAAGACATGAAGTGCATCAACTATTTTAAGAAACTATTTGTGCGCTGGACAGCTCTATTAATTTAAAAATTCGTTAGAATAAACTAATAGTTTTGGAGCCAGAAATAGAAAACCGGAATGAGCTTTTCTTTTGCAGATATACATTATCAGATTTTAACGTTATCTAACTCAAAATTATGGAACGAGCTAGCAAGGTGGGGGCCAATAAGGCACTTAATATTGACACATACGTTATTTATGTTGTTGTTTTGTTTGCGCAACATATAAGCACTCATATACACACTTTACTTGATACACCACATTACACCAGAACTTTATCGATTTTATCTTTAAGTAGCGAGAAACTTGAACTGCTAAGACTTGTGCTTGAACGTCACCTTGAAATTATATTTGCTTAAAGAATTTTTAATTTGGTAAAATAAGTTTTCTTACATACGGAATAGATTTTGTAGGATTTGCGTTTTCACTACGGGATAAATTGGAAATAATATTTTGGTGGGAATAACGAATAGCTCTATTAATGTTCTTGCTAGAAACACAAAAAAAGGGAAAAAAACAAATTAAGCTAGATAGGATGTAATGTAATTAGAGTAAAATAATAATAATAAATAATTAAGTACCAGAAACCTTGATAGCTTTTCACAACTTGCGGCTCTAATGGGGGAGGCTGTATTAGGAGATGCTGTTTGTTTTCTGGAACAATTATCATATAAAAAAATTTAAAAAAATCGAACGAAAACATATGATAACTCTCGGTTATAGGAGTGTGTCTATAACCGGGCCAATTCTGTCATAACTAACGAAAGTTTCCTCTCCTGCGATGGTGTTAAGTAAAGATGAGTGTACGGTGACATCGGCCATCTTCAATCAATCCAGAGTTAAATAGCGTTGAGTAGCTCAATATCGAAGAGTTATTTTGTTTCCAGTTTCTAAGTGTTTTCAAGTTTATGTATTTTAGGATTTTATGTTTATCCGAGTTTTTCTGGAATATTCGAAATTTTTTATGAATATCGAGATTATTGTAGAGGAATAGTAACGGGGCTGTTTGATAAGCAACTACAGGAGTAAATCATCAAATTAAAGGATGAAGACGCGGAATATGAAAAGACAATAAAATATTGTCGGATAGATGAAGCAACACAAGCGCAACTGAAAGTCTTTAAAGGACATAATGTAAATAGTATGTCAAAAGTAACCATAAGAAAACCACAAAAAGGAAATAAAAATCATCACAAATCAGGGAGTTTTGGACAAAATAAAGAAATGAATTTTCAGTACTGTCGTCCTAATCAAATAAATGTTTGTGGTGCTCGCGGTCATTTTAGTAAAGCTTGTAGAAAGAATGTGGTAGTCAAAGCAGTCTATCAGACAAGCAGTCTATATATAGATTCAATTAAAAGAATAGAGTATATTAATAACAAGTGGGTAGAAAAAATTAAAATAAATGACGTAATGGTGGAAGTTAAATTAGATACGGGTGCAGATTGCAACATTCTTCCGTTTAGTGTGTATACCAAATTAAAGTTAAATTTAGATAATTTATACGGAATTGTTCGACAAAGCTAGAAGCTTACGGTGGTCATAATGTTAGCACAGTGGGGGAAGTTGATCTATTAATTGAAAGTGCAAATAAATTTAAATAAATAATGGTTCGGGCGCTTTATTAGGTCATGAGACATGTATCAGATTAGGTTTGGTTAGTAGAAACATAAATTCAATAGTAATGCCTAAAGAGGTTTTTCTCAAGATATATAATAATTTATTTGAGGGAATAGGTAAATTCAAAGAAAAATATTCACTTGTTTTAGAAATCAATGCGGTACCAATTTCGAGTCCACTGAACAGAATACCTAAATCATTAGTCAAAAAGTTTGTGTAAAGCAAAGATAATTGAAAAAGTGAACACAGCTAAGTAGAGAATGGGTTAGTAAATTAGTGATTGTTGAAATTAACAATAATTTGTTAAAAGATCATTATTGTATACCTACTTTTGATGAAATCGCTGGTCAAATAAACGGGACGAATTTTTTTTTCAGTGTTAGATCTTAAAGAGGGTTTCTGCCAGATCGAATTAGACGAATATTCAAGTAATATCTGCACTTTCGGTACACCTTTTGGCACTTATAAATTTTTAAGACTTCCCTATGGATTGAATGTATCAGCTGAAATATTTCAACGTTTTAATAGCAGCGCGTTTGGAGATATAAATGGAGTGGTCATTTATATTGACGATATTCTAGTTACAGGTCGAACGAGAGAGGAACATGATAATAATTTAAAATTAGTAATGGAACGTGCACGTGAAATAGGTATTCGGTTTAATTCAAAAAAATTACAGTTCTGTGTAGATAGTGTTAGATATTTAGGACACATATTTTCGAAAGATGGTATATGACCAGATAACGAAAGAATTAAAGGAATAATGAGGTACGATAAACCAAATGATAAAAAATCCGTACATAGAGATATTTAGGAATGGTAAATTATGTACGCGATTTTATTCCGAATTTATCAGATCTAATCCTTTGAGAGACCTTTTAAAAAAAAATATTAGTTTTCCATGGTATCCAATCCACGATAAGGCAATAGAAGTATTAATGAAATATTGACAAGTTCACAAGTTTTACAAACATTTGATTGAAGAAAAGAGATCCTGATACAAACCGATGCTTCTCAGTTCGGTTTGGGCTGTTGTCTATTGCAAGAGGGTAAACCAGTTTGTTGTGCTTCGAAAAGCCTAACAGAAGTAGAAAAACGATATGCACAGGTTGAAAAAGAATTTTTAGCAGTATTGTTTTCCTGTAAAAAATGTCACCATTATATACTTATATGGAAGAAATATCGAAATTCATCCATTATGTCAAAGGATTTATGTAGTATCCCATCTCCTAGATTACAAAGAATTAAATTGAAACTAACGAAATACAAGATAAACATAAAATATGTCCCGGGTAGGAAAATGCATATAGCGGATGCTTTGTCAAGAGCCTGTAATAGTTATTTACGTCACAAGGGCGGTAAATGAGTTGTTACAGTACGAGTTCGACGTTTATGGACGAGGCGACGAAGGAGCTGAGTCCAGAATTTTGAACGAGTACTGCAACGATCATTTAATGTACGTGTAACGTACAACGATTTATTTCATACTATATGGAACATTAATTCGATTTTTTCATTTAAAATTAAATTTTAAAGTAAAAACATGAGTTTGAAATTTAGAGAAAATAAATCCAAATGATTTTCAAATTATCAAGTTACCCTAGTTATTTTTTTTTTGTTTGGTTTTACAGTCTACTGTAATAGCTCGTTTTCCGGACACTTTTGTTGTCTGACGTAATAATTCATTTCCCGGACTGAAATCAATCACGTAAACATTGATTTTCGGTATAGTATGAAATAAAGATATTGATGGAGACATTAGTACAGATTCTTCGTTAAATGAGTTAGTTCATATATACAATTAATATGTCTGAAGTAAAGAAAAATTTGTTCAAGGATGAAACAATTAAAGATAGAGTGTAAACTACTCTCAGATATTTTATTAATAGTGCCGCAAAATAAAAATAAAATCCCAGAAGAAATCAAAATGTATTACAACAAGAGAAATGAGTTATTCCTCGATGATAATTTGATATTTTTTAATAATAGGATAATAGTACCAAATAGTTGAATACAAAGTATGGTAGAATTGTTGCATGAATCGCATTTAGGAATTGCAAAGACGAAACCTAGAGCAAGAACGGTCAACAGCGTCCAATTCCAGATTTACCATTTGAGATAGTGGGATGTGATATATTAGATTTTGCTGGTAAAAGTATTTTAGTGATGGTAAGGAATTCATTCGAAGTTATTGAAGCAATGAAGAAAATATTTAGTTGTCATGGTATACCACAAACTATAATAGCGGATAATATGCCGTTTTCGTCATATGAAATGAGAAAGTTTAGTCAAAATTGAAATTTTGACATTAATACGTCAAGTCCAAACTATCCAAAATCGAATGGTTTAGCCGAAAAAGCGGTACACATTTGTAAGCAAATGTTGCGTAAATCAGCGGAAAGTGAAATAGAAATGGAAACCATGTTATTGGAATATCGAAATACACCAGTTGCCGGTACTAGATATTCTCTTATTTAGATAATTTTATTTAGTCGTCGTGCTAGGACTAAACTTCCAATTAGAAAAAATTTATTGATACCAAAAATACAGGAAGATTGTAGAGATAGTTTGATAAAGCGTAATGAAAAAATTAAAAATTACTACGATAAAACAGCGATAATAAAGGAAACTTATTTTAAAGAGGGAGATAATGTAGTTATCAAACAAGGCAACAAAGGAAACTGGCAGAAGGGAAGAGTTGTATCAGAGACGAGTAATCCTAGATCATTTAATGAGAATAATAATATAGTCCGAAGAAATACGTTTCACATGAGAAAAACGCAGAACTCTCCGGAATTTCAAATTATAGAACCTGATTATAGTTTTGACGATATTTATAAATCCGTAAATGAAAGTTTTGATAAAAAACGAAATAGTATCACAGGTATATGCAATGGAACATCCCGTACAGATCCTATCCCGATAAAAAATTACTCTAAAAATAGTTTGATTAATGTGGAAAGTAATTAAATTGAGAATGATGGTAATAATAATAATATTACAAATTATAGTACAAGTACAAGATATGGACGACAGGTGAAGGTTCCTACACACAAGGATTTTATTAGATATTAAATAAAAGATTTTTTGTAATTTGAAATTATTATAATTAAAATTAAGCCTGAAAAGGGAGGTGTTGTGTATTCATGTATTTTGCAAGAATGGCAACATCAACCTTAAAAGTTAATTTGTATACATGTGGTAATACTAATGTAAGGTGGAGGTAAAATAAAGAAAAAGGAAATACGAATAAAGGGAGTTGGTCGAAGATAGGCTAAAGTAAAAAGACGTAAAAGTGTTGGTGATTTTTTTGCGTTCCTTTTTTGGTTGATACACGAAATATTCAACAGTTTAGATTCGCCATTTTTCTGGAATATGTTCTGGGAGGATTATCATATGAGTTAGGCGCATATAAATTATAACACCACGTTTTAACTATTGAACTCTTAATTAATAAAAAATATTTATTTTAGATATTTTATGCAAAATGTTTTCACTACGAAAATGAACTTAATTGTTGATATATAAAAATTATTAAGCACGCACGAATTAATGATTACTTAAATAAAAAAAGGCGAGTCGTTGTGAATACGTCAAATCTATACGAGAAAATTTGTACATGATTGTGTTTTTTCTACCAAACGAAAAGGTTCTCTGTTTTAATTTTCTTTATGTTGATCGTCTGCCAAAATCGTACAGCTCGGTTTATGTAGTTTTGTATTTTGTGCAACTTTTATGTGTTGGCTTGGCATACGAGAAGAATCGCATGCCAATCTTCGTTATTATATTACAGGAGGTGGCGTCACGCAAAGTTATCAATTCAAAACTGAATTAAGGAAAAAATGGTAAGCGAGATGGAGCAACAGAGAAAAACATAACTTGGGTAAAAATTATATTTTCTGTTGTCCAGATTTTTCGCTAGATGTCAGTAAATAACGCAAGAGGAATTTAATGCGTTAAAACCTATAGTGATGAGTGAAGATAATTTACACAAATAAATGTTTAAATTTGAATAAATTAATTGAATGAGCCGCTACAATTTATATCCGAATTTTGGATTAACTAATATCGCGAATTTGGTTGCTAGGTTTCGAGATTATTAGAACTATAATGTCCCGACTCGACAAGCATAAATAACAGATGGTTCGGCATAAATCTTCCATAGTAATTAAATAACCTCAGAAATGACTACAATTCCAATAAATTTGTAGGACTTTGTGCTTTTAGAATTGCATCAATTTTATCTTTGGACATATACAATCCGTTACAGTTGATTAAATCCAATGAAAGCAATGTATGAAATACCGTTGTTATTTGGGTGTTTACTAAAATTTAAAGAACATTATCACTAAAATAACAGCCTGAATATTTTTTTTTTTGAGTTTTAAAGTCGTACATTTTGTTATTTTGTTGAGAAATACCAAAAAATTGAATGTCGTTCACCAGAGTATAAAATAGCTCCCCAGACCATAACCTCTCCTTCCCTGCTATGATGTCGATTGAGAACTAGCTATTCTTTACGTAGGTCATGGAAATAATAGTTACTTATAACTAGGGCTGTGAATTTTAGGTAAAAACCTTTTCGTGCTGGAGCCAGGTTTACGTGTTTTGGTTACATAGAAACTTGATTCATAAAATTTCCTTTCATATGGCATCGGTTTGTTAGCACCTTTTCTCACCTTTTCCGTGGATTGGAACCTTTTTGACCTAAATAAACATTTCTGAACCTTATTGTCGCCTAAATTCTATAGTATTCAAAATCATTTCCAAAATTATCATGAAATGTCCGGATTTTACACCAAATTGGTATCGTGTATTTTTGGTCTTTGGAAATAAATTTGAAGACAAGGGAGAAATGTGAACGCGACATAAAAAATTTCCTCAGTTAAAAAATATGAATACGAAAACACATTTGTTCAGTATTTTTATTTCTAAAAACTGAAGTTTTTACATTAGTTCCAAAACTACTTTAAATGTATTTTTTTTTCTTTTGTTGGCATCCATGAGGAAAAATTTGGCATAAATAGTGTTTTTTCAGTCGGTTTCATCGATGGACAAGTGTTATTTTGTCAAATTTTTAATGTGACAATAGTTGCAGTCAAAAAATCACAAAAAAAATCAAAATATAAGATCCCAAAAACACAAAAAAGTGCCACAAAAAACCACAGAACTACAAATCAGACGTTTATATCTGAGGTGGGGAATGGAAACGTTACGCACCAGGCTTTCTTGGTTAAACAAAAAGCCTATAAACGATAAAACTATTTTACAAGTAAAAAGTGCGTTAACTGTGGGTTTCCACTTGGGATGCCTTTGCGAATAATCGCAATCTGTTTTAAATTTTTTCACACGGATAGTATACATTGAAAAAAATACATATCGGTATATAAATTTGTCTACGCAACCATAGACAAATTTACAATACGATTTGCAATGAAAAGTAGTCATGCCTACATCTTTTTCCATTGCAAATTTTGCATTTACAAAAAAAAGTAAAAATTTCCCTTATTTTATTTAGGAACATTTTCAATCCTGCGATAAACAAAGCAAGCTGAAATATTTTTCCTATGTGAATACTTTATTGTTTTTATTATGATTTTTTATTGACGTCTAGAAATGTCTAAATTGACAAAATTATTTGGTAATACAAATACAAAATTTTTCTAACACAGTGACATGAAACAAAAAATTTCCCTTTGCGAATATTCGCAAAGCATTCAAGTGGAAACCATAGGTAAAATACGAATATATACGGGTGACTATAGTCGAAACAACCGACACAACCGGAACATATGTGGCTAATGTTGTGGAAGGTGTTTTAAATAGGGATGAAGATGAAAGCCGCAAAAAGTTTTTATTGATTACTGCTATATTAGACAAAGCCAATAGTTTCACAATAGCTAGACTTTTCGACGATTCCGTTAAAATTGTAGGCAAAGATTTTAACCTAGACAAAATTTTGATGTTTTTATCAGATGCTGTGCCTTTATGGTGTATGCGGCTGCTGCAATTAAAATTGTCTACCCGAAAATTTTACACGTTACTTGTTTGGCACATTGGATTACATCGAGTGGCCGAAACTATAAGATCAATACATCCCGATGCAGAGAGATGATTGCTTACGCCAAAAATTTATTTTAAAAGCGCCTCGAGAGTCCAAATTTTTAGAGAATTTGAACCAGGTTTGGAGCTTCCACCAAAGCAAATAGCCCATACCTTTTTATTTATGAATTTTACTGTGATGAAATAAGCAACAAATTTAAGTTAATAAATTAATTAAAAGCAGCTTTATTACTCAAATAATTTTAATTTTTGGAACCTTTTTACCACCTTTTTTTAATTTTATAGAGCATATTTTAGGTACCTAAAATGCTTTTTTTAGCACCTAAAATTCACAGCCCTACTTATAACCATCGGGCCCGTCTAAATTGAATTTTTTCTCATCAGAAAACGCGACTTTAACCCACTGGTTATTCCATGTTACATGCTCTTTCCCAAATTGAAACCGATTGCTTTCATCCGTTACAGATGTTTAGCTTTCTGTATAGCGCGACGAACGGTTTATACACTGGCATTAACACCGGCTTTCTCCTTGATTTAAAAGCAGATAGAGCAGAATTGGAGGCAATACGAATTATTTTACGCTTATCTACCGGCTTATAATTTTGAAACAGAACAGCCTTTCATATTGTTTTCATAGTTTTCAGGATTTTTTAAATAATTCAGCACAAAAGTGTGACTTCGGCCTAGTTTTTCGGATATGAACCGGCTCGGATGTCTTTGATCGTGGTAAGCATCAATTTTGCCCTTTTCAACGTTGTTAAGGCTTTTGTTATTTCCCATTTAAAAAAAAAACAATTGATAACAGTAATTTAATTTATTATTTAATATTTTTTATTTTAATAAAACTAAACAAAAGAAAGGAAAATGAACTAGATTTATTCACGTGTAACAATAAAAATGGAATTTTTTTACCATATTTAAATGAAAAACAAAAAGTCAAAACAAAAAATTTCCAAAGCCAACTAGAAAACAAATTTTTAGTCATTTGATAGATGATGAAATTATCTACCTTTCAGTATAGAAAAAACAATAGCGATAGAATCCAAAAGAGATGAATTCGGGAATTCCCATTTTTTTATTTAGTGGATTTATTCTGCTGTAACGGACTGTACTCGATCTCGTGTAACCCAAAAATATTACACTGTCTTGAAAGAACTTGGATTTATCAAGATTTATTATAACATTAAAATTGTTTAACCGACTTAAGACATCTTTTAACAAAAATATATAACCTTCACGTGAACTACCACCGATCAATATGTCATCCAATTAGCATAACACTCAATTTAAACCATGTAATTTTTGGTCCGTCACTGATTGAAAAATCGAAGGACCTCTTTTTACTCCGGATGGTAAACGAGTGTATTGATATAACCCCTTATGAGTATAAATAGTTAATAACCGGCGAGAACTTTCAGTAACCGTTAATTGAAGATAAGCTCCACTTATATCTAAGGCACAAAATACTTTAGACCCGGCTAGTTGAGCAAAAAGGTCATCTATTCGAGGCAATGGGTATAATGTTCAATTTGCACGAAACGATTTATTGTAACCTTTCAGTTAATACATAGGCGAATGCTGTTATTAACCTTCGGCACTACCACCACGTTTGAAGCCCATTTGCTAGTTTTCACTGCTACTAATATACCCACATTACATAATGATTCATGAACGTAATGATTCAAGTTCTTTTTCCACTTTGGGTCGAATATGGAATGGTACAGTGTACGGCTTGTGAAATATTGAACAGCCCTTGACTTTAATACAATCTCGGCAAAAAAAATTTTAATGGGTTCCGTAGAGGTTGGGAATACGTTTGGACAAAATTTCATAATATATTCGTTTATCGGCAAACTATCAATACAAAAATTTCGACTCACCTGACTGATGAGCAAAAATGTATCTTGTCAACCAGGAATTAATATATTCATCCAATTGTTATCTAGTAATTCCAACAATTTTATTGTTTCCTACTGATGATCACAATCAAATCCATCAACCGCTCCTGGGACCCCTCAGCAACCTTTACATTCACAAAAATTTCCCCAATAACCTCTACATATAGCGTACCTGAAACTTCGAAAAAAAAAATCACTGGTCCTCTCTAATTTTACATAACTAAAACACTTATTATACTTAACTAACGAAATACATGAAACACAAGCTCCAGAATCTGCTGCCATTTTTATTGGTTGGTTTTCAATCAATAATTCTACGACTAATGGCTCTTCTGACGGCGTTGGCTTTACTGATGTTTGATTTAACTTCATTTGTAGACTCATCTTGTAGATTTCTTCTTTTTAGACTGGTTGACGATTGACTTTAATTTGACTTACTTCACCTGTTTCTGAGTGGTGGTGATGACTTTCGACTTCTTGACTGACTGGAAAACTTTTAAATTCCATATGACGGATCGATAACTTATTTATATCTAATTTATTAACTGGATTTTCTATTTGACGATTCACTTGACAAATAGCTTGACTGCTGTGAAATGCACATTCTAGAGGTATGGCCTCTTTCATTACAGGTAAACATTCCCAATGTTTTGCTGGACACTTGGATCATGACGCCTTCCACATCGTTAACACTGCTTGCGATTTTTTTTTCGTTGACCTCTTGATTGACTTCTGAAACTGTTACTGCGTCTTCATAATTCTGGACTTCTTGACGATCGATTTCTTCTTCGACTAAAATGACTGGATGACAGTCTAGAGCTTGATATTCGGTGACTCGAACGTTTTGGTGTTGAGTGTAATTTTGGAAACAGAATGATTTGATTTTTCTTGCTCTGCTAACTCCAAATGTAGAGCAATTCCGGATGCTTTTGCGAAAGTTAAATTTTTCTCTTTTAACAAATGTGATCTCAAATGACTATCACATAACCCAAATTCGAGAAGATCACGCAATGCTTGCAATAGGAAATCTTCAAAATTGCAAGTACTTAATATACTTCAATTGAACAATGTATTCCCCCACAGGCTGTCCAGATTTCTAACCTTCCTTGTGAAATTTATACCGTTCTGGAATTTCACAGCAATAATATCTGTATACGACTTCTTTGATGGTTGGCTCGACTCGACAAGGGGTAAATAAAACTCGAGATGTTTTTTGTACAAATTATATTTTTTCAACTGACCCATTACCACAGATAAGAATAGACAGGATGTGGATCTTGTATGGGCTATATTTACATTCCAAAATTTCAATACCAAATTCCAATCCAATCCTTTTAGAGCATGACATACATTTCTGTCTCTTTTTATCTTTTTTTACGTATGGCTATTTTGATTATATCAAAGCAAACATGGCATGGCTATTATGATTATATCAAAGCAAACAATACCAACTTCAAACAAAATTTTATTTTATAATACATACGTCCTGCTCTAAAAGGATTAGATTGGAATTTGGTATTGAAATTTAGAATGTAAATATGGCCCATGCAAGATCCACATCTGTCTATTCTTATCTGTGCCATTACCATATAATAATCATTACGTTTACTTACCTGTACAATGTGCAGTTAACGATGATACAATCTAGTTTCGATAATACTGAAAAATTGTTCGAAGTTGCTTGATAGTTTAATAATATTGATTTGCTGCTTTAAGTTGATTTGTATGGTATGCTGATCAACACAAACCCATTAAGACGGCTTTGACGAATGAAGCCGCTAGAACTATTAGGATTATTTAAATCTAGGCAATTAGATCAATTAAAATTTTAAAAATACCATTAAAAACATTATACGTTGTTTTATGATTCCCTGATAGGTCGGTGCACGTGATCACAAAACGTTCAATTTCCCGAAAATATTTCTCGGTCGCGCATCAGAAATGAATGAGGTGGCTGTTAACATATTCTTGTTCTTGGATAATTCAATCAATAAAATAAACGTAATCCAATCTCTTTTTTATTATGTACATGCTTTGTTTGGGTGTGTGTGGGTGTGTGTGTTAAAAATTCCATAAATTTCAATAAAACGTTCCAACAAACAAATCCAATAACAATGGTAACTCCTCAAAAAGTCATTTTAAAATGTCAAATTAAACAAAACAAAACAAAAAATTTATTCTGCTCTAATCCTTTTATCAGCACGAGAAAATGATACGATAGAGAATTGTAGTACATAGTTCGTTCATATCATATTTTATTCCCTGAGTGTGTAAATATTTTTAAATCAAATGGAATATGTACAACAAAAAGTAAAATACTGAAAAGTTTTTTTTTTCTCCATTTTTTATTGTTTTAAAATTGAGTATCCAAGCAAATATTTTCCCATTTTCATTGTCAAATGATACTGTTCATTTGTGATATTGTAACACAAATAAATTTTCCCATTATTTGTTTCTTTATAGTGCAATTCACAAACCATAGAAGCATGAAATGCTTATTGTACATCTACTTTTTGTATGTAATGCAATTCTTGGCATTGAATCGATTTCTAGCAATTCTCTGTTTTAATCTATAGTATATCTCTAACGTAACTTGATATTGTTTGAAATTAAAATTTATGTCGTTTGGCTATCAACGTAGCCAAGTTCGGATTTATCGTGTGTCTTTTGTTTTTTGGTTAGTCAGTTGATAAAATTCTCTCATATATATATGTAACCACAGTAATTCAATTTGAAGAAAAATAAATATAATTTAATTTGTTTGAATAATTCATTCAAAAGTTATTAATTGAAATATAGAATATTATTAATAGGTTATGGGCCCAGACTCCTAAATAATAGAAAAATAATAAAAATGTCTGGATTAAATATACAGATTGAAAAACAAACCAAAGATAATTATGATACCTGGAAGCTTCAAATGCAAGCTGTTCTAATTAAAAACGATCACTGGCTGTACGCAAATGGATCAAAATCGAACCCAGGTGAAAAAGCTACGGAAAAAATGATTTCTGAATGGAATATGCATGATGGAAAGGCAAAAGCTGACTTGATTCTAGCAATATCACCATCTGAATTATGCAATATTAAAGACTGCAAAACATCTAGCGAGGTATGGACAAAACTATCACAAGTTTATGAATCAAAAAATCCTGCCAGGAAAGCTACGTTATTGAAGCAATTATTATTTGCAAAAAGTCTGAAAATGGAAATATGATAGATCATCTGAATAAATTTTTCAACATTGTTGATAAACTGAAAGGCATGGATATCGAAATAGCCGATGATCTATTATCTATTGTCATTTTATATAGCATTCCAAGTTCATATGAGAATTTTCGTTGTGCCATAGAAGCACGTGATGAATTACCCAAGCCCGAATTATTGAAAATAAAATTATTGGAAGAATGTGCTGCAAAAAAGGAGCTTAGGTCAAAACATGAAGATACAAGTAATGAACCACAAGCACATTTTTCATAGAATAATAATTGGAATCATAACGACAAACGAAAATTTGAAACTAATCCTAACTTCCAAAAATATAATAACAATAATAAACGACGAAAATAATTAAATGCAATTATTGCAATAAAATTGGGCATATTGCATCTGGTTGTTGGGATAAAGCTGAAAATAGACGAAAATTCTCTGCGTCAAATGTGGATGAAGAAAAAGAAGCTTGGATGATAACTGAAAACTATTGTTCATTTTAAGTTAAGGATATGAATTCAGAAAATGTTTGGTGCATTGATAGTGGAGCTACGTCACACATGTCATATGATATAAAGAATTTTTCGCATTTGGATCCAACGCACGAATCAAAAGTGACATTAGCAAATAATGACAAAATTGAAATACATAAATGGAAAAGGGTCCACTTATTTGAAGGTTAAAAATAATGAAGTAACCAAAGAGATTGAGTTGAAAGATGTCCTTTGTGTACCAAAATTGAAATCAAATTTACTTTCTGTATCGAAAATGGACAAACAACAAACAATGGACATTCTGTACTATTCACTCGTGAAAACGTTTTAATCACTGATAAAGCAAAAAATATTCTTGCCCAAGGGAAAAGATATGGAGATCTGTATTTTCTAACCTCAAATGTAGAATCTGCGAATGTTACACTTGAAAATAATGAGTTATCACTTTGGCATAGACGGTTTGGTCATCTCAATGAGTCAGATTTGCGAAAACTTTTTTCTAAAGAATTGATAGCAAAAATTCCAGTCAATATACATGAAAAATTCGAAAAATGCGAAGTATGTATAAAAGCGAAACAAACAGTAACATCATTTCAAGAATCACAGAATCAAGCTAAAAGAATTTTGGAAGTAATCAGTTCTGATATCTGTGGACCGATGGGTGTAAACTCCATAGGAGGGTCAAAATATTTCTGTACTTTCATTGATAGTTATTCTCGTAGGGTAGAAGTGAGGTTTTTGAAGACAAAAGACCAAGTAAAACGCGAATTTATCAAATATTAAACTATTGTTGAGAACCAAAAAGAGAAGAAAATCCAAATTTTAAGAACAGATAATGGTTTAGAATACTCCGGAGAGGAATTCAACAAACATTTAGAAAAGAATGGTATCTTACATCAAAAAACTATCCCTTATACTCCACCACAAAATGGAATCACGGAAAGAATGAACCGAACATTAGTCGAAATGGCAAGATGTATGCTACTCGAATCAACTTTACCAGAAAGTTTTTGGGCCGAAGCAATTAATACCGCAGCGTATATACGGAATAGATCTCCAACTGCAATTTTAAGCAAAACTCCGTATGAAGTCTGGATGAATATGAAACCTAATATCATGCATTTAAAAATTTTCGGCCAAAAAGTATTTCCTCTAAATAAAGCGCCTGGAGCAGGAAAATTTTCAGAAAAATCGATAGAATGTATTTTCTTGGGATATTCGGCAGAATGTAAAGCATATAGATTGTGGAATATTAAGGATACAAAAATAATTGAACGTCGTGAAGTCGAATTTATAAATCCTATACTACCATCCATAATTCCAAACCAAGAAATAGCCATTTTAGAAAATCCAGATATGGACTCTGAAAATTTGAGTGATTTACAGATAAATGAATCAAATTCTCTTGATAAAGCAAAGAGACCGATTATTGAAAATAATCCAGAACCAAATATTACCAAAAAATGTTTGAGACATTATGTTGAAAGATCATTCAATACTAACGAATTTGTAGCACAAGTAGCTTGCAGTGAGATAACGTGTCCATCTGTAGAAGAAGCTTTGGCAGGACCACATGCAGATGAATGGACAAATGCAATGAAAATAGAATTCGATTCTCTTGTTAAATGCAAGACATGGGAAAAAGTAACTCGACCGGTGGATAAAAACAATATAGGCTGTAAATGGGTTTTGAGAACTAAATACAATCCTGATGGAACAGTGGAGAAGGGAAAGACTCGTTTAGTTGCCAACGGTTATGCACAAATACCTGGAATAGATTACGAAGAAACTTTTGCACCAGTAGCAAGACTTGGAACAATTAGACTGATAATAAGTATTGCTGCAAAAGAAAATCTTGAACTTCATCAACTTGATGTAGTGATGGCATATATCAATGGAGATTTAAATGAACAAATTTATATGGAACAGCCAACAGGATTTGTAAATTCAGATGAGGAAAACTTTGTTTGTTTGCTTAAAATATCACTATATGGACTAAAACAGTTAGGCAGACAATGGTACGAAAAATTAAAAAATCATTTAACAAAAGCAGGGATGATTCAAAGCGATTATGATAAATGCTTATATTATCTGAAAAGCAACGAAGGAGTCTTATTTCTTATTGTTTATGTCGATGATTTAATAATCGCAACAAATAACGATTCAATGTTATCTCAGATCAAAGAAAGCCTAAATTCAGAATTTAACATGAAAAATCTAGGGAAATTAAATTATTGTCTTGGAATACAATTTTCTCAAAATTCGATTGATAATACAATTACAATGTCACAACAAAAATACTTTGACGATATATTAACTTAATAAAGTATAAAATGACTAATGCAAATTCGGTAAAATCCCCTTTAGAACCCAAAATTCAGTTACAAAAGACTGATTCGAGTGAAGAAGAAAGCGATAAATCAGAAAGAAATTTATATCAATCACTTATTGGATCATTAATGTATTTAGCTGTGTGTACAAGACCTGATTTAGCGTATACTGTGAGTACATTGAGTCAATTCAATCAAAATCCGAGTCAAGTTCATTGGAGTTCTGCAAAAAGAGTTTTACGTTACTTGATTGCAACAAAAAGTTACGGTCTCAAATTTACAAATACTACTGAATCACTTCATGGGTATATTGATTCTGATTGGGGAAGCAATATAAATGATCGTATATCCCAATATGGATATATATTTAAATTAGGCGAATCGTCAATAACTTGGGAATCCAGGAAATAAAGATGTGTGACGTTATACAGCACAGAGGCTGAGTATGTTGCTCTCAGTGAAGCAGCAAAAGAAGCAGTTTATTTAAAACACTTTTTAACAGAAATAGGGTACATGAAACCGGAAGAACAAATTATTATCTATTGCGATAACCAAGGAGCTCAGAAGTTAACAAAAAATAGTATTTATCATTCCCGTACAAAACATATCGATATAAAATACCATTTCATAAGAGAAATCTACGAAAAAGGCGAAATCGACGTGAAATATATACCAACCAATCAAATGCCAGCAGATGTTTTAACGAAAAGCTTACCTATACCAAATCATGAAAAGTGTTTAATATGACTTGGCATTAACCGTTTATAATTAAAGAGAATATGTTAAAACACACGATGAGAGGGCATGTTGAATTTATTCTATCAACGTAGCCAAGTTCGGATTTATCGTGTGTCTTTTGTTTTTTGGTTAGTCAGTTGATAAAATTCTCTCATATATATATGTAACCACAGTAATTCAATTTGAAGAAAAATAAATATAATTTAATTTGTTTGAATAATTCATTCAAAAGTTATTAATTGAAATATAGAATATTATTAATAATTCCTAACAAAAACATACTGACTGTTGACTACTTAGGTGTCTGGAACCGAACATACCTTTCCTTTCCTTCCGTTTTGTTATTTGTAAAAAGGGTATACGGTGAACCTGGCGTTTTACCGGGGGCCTTGCTTAGTCTTGATCGTACACTCGAATCAATCAATCAATGAATTAATTTCAGCATATTATGTTTGAGAATTAGTTTAGTTATTCTTTAGTTTACAACAACGTTTACAGTGGTTAAACAAACATATTATTGACAAAATACTGCGGGATTTATAAGAGTTGTTTAAACTTTGTCTACAGGCTACATTACATTCTGTTTAGCGCAGCCATATGGAACACATATGAACGAAATTTTTTTTATTAAAAAGTGTAATCTCTCAAATAAAAAAATTGTTTGGTTATATTAACGGAATACATACTCTTTACTTCCAGTAGTGTCTGTGTAAATTTATATAGGCCTTCTAACTCATTTGATGTTATTGTCACATCGATTGTAAAAGTACTTCGCCAAGATCACACGTTTACAATTACAAGCCGATTAATGAATAATTTTTTTCATTTAGGCAGAGAACAGGATGCTTATTCTGTAATTTGCACAGTATCTTCAGAAAAGATTTATTTTATTCCATAAAACACTTGTGCAAATTTAAATTTTACACAATGCATATTAATCCAAGGACTCACTGTATAAATGACATCTAAATCGACTCCTCGCGCGAAAACTTTGTTTATCGCCTGGCGAATAGTTCAAACTTTAATCGAAAAGATCGACCTGAAGCCCTGGCATTAACATGTGCACTACATTTATTATAGTCTAATTAAAATTCGTTATCTAAAACCATTCAATAATGATGTTTACAAAATTTCAATGGAAAACAACTCAAACTCAATAGCCTATTAATACGGATGTACACATAAATCATCAAAGCAACATCGTTCAAAAAGCCAAGGATTTGTTATATTCGGTACAGACAAAACAAATTGTAGTGGAAGACAGACAACGCAATAAATTAAAATTTTAATTCATTATTTTCCTCATTAAAATGTGAACAAATACACCAATTACACGAGTTATGTAGCTGTTCTACGCCGGCAAAAAAAACAGAAAGAATTTTCCAAATGACCTTTTGTTTCTACGTTTTTAGCACTCTACCTACACAGTTCGTTGTTACGTTCTACCAAATAATGTTCTACACAAGAAAAAAATTGTTATGTATGTTATGTAAATACAAATTTTAAATTCTTTACTGGTTACAAAGCATTATTATGTATTATTTTGAAAGCACAATTACGAGTTGTTTTTATTTTATTCCATTCATTTGTGTAGTTAGTTAATGGATAACATATCACTGCTAAGCATTAAAATTTATGTAGTTGTTGCAAACTTTTGAATTTTTTTAACATTTTAATTGAATTTCTATGTTTTTGTTTTATCTTCTAATTACAGTAATTTATTAGAAAAAACAACGGATGTTGTTATAAAAGCTGCCAAAACTGGTGATCTTATATTGGTAAGTTTAAATAAAAAAAATTAAAATACAATTGGCGAATATTTTTATTGATTTTAATTTTTTTTTAAATTTGTAATTTAGTTAAAAGAATTACACGCGCAAGGATATTCATTGCTGTCGATTGATTCCAATGGACAAACGGCTTTGCATCATTCGTGCCGATACGGTAACAAGGATATTGTCAGATACTTAATTTCGTATGCACCAAATTCAATTATAAATATGATAGACAACGATAAGTAAGTATACTAAATATTTTTGCTATTTACTACAAGGCCCTAACATAGACTAAATTTTACTTTAAAAGATTCTGGTAAAATCTTAGTAATTTTATATCGACGAAAATGGGAAGAAGAATAAATCATAAATTTATACAATTATTTATACTGAATAGTAGACGCAAGTAAATATTTAGTGTGACTTGTGGTCTCTATAAAAATATTATGGATTGCTGCGATGTAAACGTCTTGTTATAAATATTGCTACCCTACAACATCTGCAAAAGGAGCAAAGGAAATTGGAAAAAATTATTTAATATGTATCATTTGCTCAACGATGGCACTTCACCCTGACATACAATTATTTCAACTCAGAGATAGGTTGGTAAAAATGTTCACTCAAAATGATGGGAAAAACCAAGTGGCCTTCTTAAGACTGATCTTCAGAAATTGGGTAATGCAGAACATATTAGAATTTTACGAAGAGGAGAGAAACAATTATCTATTTTGCTAATTCCGGAATAACCTAACGTTTCATTTAATGGTCTATATACACATGAATCGCGATTTTTCTCGATCTATTAAAAATGATTCAACGATTTCTCTTAAATTATGATGATCCTTTTTTTAGATTTTCGAATTTTGTGGCTCTGAATTAGTGGGCTATAGTTCAGTTGATTTTCAAAAAAATTGTATTTTCCACGGAACGTGTAGAAATATTCGACCGATCCAAATGGCCGTTTGTATGATAATTGCAGGTCTCAACGCCTATTGATAGAGGTACCAATCATCGAAATCGGAGCACATTTGCAGATTTTCGATTTTTGTGGCTCTGAATTTGTGGGCTATAGTTCAGTTGATTTTCAAAAAAATTGAATTTTCCACGAAACGTGTAGAAATATTCGACCGATCCAAATGGCCGTTTGTATGACAATTACAGGTCTCAATGCCTATTGATAGAGGTATCAATCATCGAAATCGGAGCACATTGCAGATTTTCGATTTTTGTGGCTCTGAATTTGTGGGCTATAGTTCAGTTGATTTTCAAAAAAATTGAATTTTCCACGGAACGTGTAGAAATATTCGACCGATCCAAATGGCCGTTTGTATGACAATTACAGGTCTCAACGCCTATTGATAGAGGCATCAATCATCGAAATCGGAGGACATTTGCAGATTTTCGATTTTTGTGCCTCTGAATTTGTGGGCTATAGTTCAGTTGATTTTGAAAAAAAAAATTATTTTCCACGAAACGTGCAGAAATATTCGACCGATCCAAATGGCCGTTTGTATAACAGTTACAGGTCTCAACGCCTATTGATAGAGGTATCAATCATCGAAATCGGAGGACATTTGCAGATTTTCATATTTTGTGGCTCTGAATTTATGGGCTATAGTTCAGTTGATTTTCAAAAAAATTGAATTTTCCACGGAACGTGTAGAAATATTCGACCGATCCAAATGGCCGTTTGTATGACAATTACAGGTCTCAACGCCTATTGATAGAGGTATCAATCATCGAAATCGGAGCACATTTGCAGATTTTCGATTTTTGTGGCTCTGAATTTGTGGGCTATATAGTTCAGTTGATTTCCAAAAAAATTGAATTTTCCACGAAACGTGTAGAAATATTCGACCGATCCAAATGGCCATTTGTATGACAATTACAGGTCTCAACGCCTCTTGATAGAGGTATCAATCATCGAAATCGGAGCACATTTGCAGATTTTCGATTTTTGTGGCTCTGAATTTGTGGGCTATAGTTCAGTTAATTTTCAAAAAAATTGAATTTTCCACGAAACGTGTAGAAATATTTGACCGATCCAAATGGCCATTTGTATGACAATTACAGGTCTCAACGCCTATTGATAGAGGTATCAATCATCGAAATCGGAGCACATTTGCAGATTTTCGATTTTTGTGGCTCTGAATTTGTGGGCTATAGTTCAGTTGATTTTCAAAAAAATTGAATTTTCCACGGAACGTGTAGAAATATTCGACCGATCCAAATGGCCGTTTGTATGACAATTACAGGTCTCAACGCCTATTGATAGAGGCATCAATCATCGAAATCGGAGGACATTTGCAGATTTTCGATTTTTGTGCCTCTGAATTTGTGGGCTATAGTTCAGTTGATTTTGAAAAAAAAAATTATTTTCCACGAAACGTGCAGAAATATTCGACCGATCCAAATGGCCGTTTGTATAACAGTTACAGGTCTCAACGCCTATTGATAGAGGTATCAATCATCGAAATCGGAGGACATTTGCAGATTTTCATATTTTGTGGCTCTGAATTTATGGGCTATAGTTCAGTTGATTTTCAAAAAAATTGAATTTTCCACGGAACGTGTAGAAATATTCGACCGATCCAAATGGCCGTTTGTATGACAATTACAGGTCTCAACGCCTATTGATAGAGGTATCAATCATCGAAATCGGAGCACATTTGCAGATTTTCGATTTTTGTGGCTCTGAATTTGTGGGCTATATAGTTCAGTTGATTTCCAAAAAAATTGAATTTTCCACGAAACGTGTAGAAATATTCGACCGATCCAAATGGCCATTTGTATGACAATTACAGGTCTCAACGCCTCTTGATAGAGGTATCAATCATCGAAATCGGAGCACATTTGCAGATTTTCGATTTTTGTGGCTCTGAATTTGTGGGCTATAGTTCAGTTAATTTTCAAAAAAATTGAATTTTCCACGAAACGTGTAGAAATATTTGACCGATCCAAATGGCCATTTGTATGACAATTACAGGTCTCAACGCCTATTGATAGAGGTATCAATCATCGAAATCGGAGCACATTTGCAGATTTTCGATTTTTGTGGCTCTGAATTTGTGGGCTATAGTTCAGTTGATTTTCAAAAAAATTGAATTTTCCACGGAACGTGTAGAAATATTCGACCGATCCAAATGGCCGTTTGTATGACAATTACAGGTCTCAACGCCTATTGATAGAGGCATCAATCATCGAAATCGGAGCACATTTGCAGATTTTCGAATTTTGTGGCTCTGAATTTGTGGGCTATAGTTCAGTTGATTTTCAAAAAAATTGAATTTTCCACGAAACGTGTAGAAATATTCGACCGATCCAGTTGGCCGTTTGTATGACAATTACAGGTCTCGACGCCTATTGATAGAGGTATCAATCATCGAAATCGGAGCACATTTGCAGATTTTCGAATTTTGTGGCTCCGAATTTGTGGGCTATAGTTCAGTTGATTTCCAAACACATTGAATTTTCAATGGAACGTGTAGAAATATTCGACCGATCCAAATGGCTGTTGGTATGACAATTACAAGTCTCAACGCCTATTGATAGAGGTATCAATCATCGAAATCGGAGCACATTTGCAGATTTTCGATTTTTATGGCTCTGAATTTGTGGGCTATATAGTTCAGTTGATTTCCAAAAAAATTGAATTTTCCACGAAACGTGTAGAAATATTCGACCGATCCAAATGGCCATTTGTATGACAATTACAGGTCTCAACGCCTATTGATAGAGGTATCAATCATCGAAATCGGAGCACATTTGCAGATTTTCGATTTTTGTGGCTCTGAATTTGTGGGCTATAGTTCAGTTAATTTTCAAAAAAATTGAATTTTCCACGAAACGTGTAGAAATATTTGACCGATCCAAATGGCCATTTGTATGACAATTACAGGTCTCAACGCCTATTGATAGAGGTATCAATCATCGAAATCGGAGCACATTTGCAGATTTTCGATTTTTATGGCTCTGAATTTGTGGGCTATAGTTCAGTTGATTTTCAAAAAATTGAATTTTCCACGCAACGTGTAGAAATATTCGACCGCTCCAAATGGCCATTTGTATGACAATTACAGGTCTCAACGCCTATTGATAGAGGTATCAATCATCGAAATCGGAGCACATTTGCAGATTTTCGAATTTTGTGGCTCCGAATTTGTGGGCTATAGTTCAGTTGATTTCCAAACACATTGAATTTTCAATGGAACGTGTAGAAATATTCGACCGATCCAAATGGCTGTTGGTATGACAATTACAAGTCTCAACGCCTCTTGATAGAGGTATCAATCATCGAAATCGGAGCACATTTGCAGATTTTCGATTTTTATGGCTCTGAATTTGTGGGCTATATAGTTCAGTTGATTTCCAAAAAAATTGAATTTTCCACGAAACGTGTAGAAATATTCGACCGATCCAAATGGCCATTTGTATGACAATTACAGGTCTCAACGCCTCTTGATAGAGGTATCAATCATCGAAATCGGAGCACATTTGCAGATTTTCGATTTTTGTGGCTCTGAATTTGTGGGCTATAGTTCAGTTAATTTTCAAAAAAATTGAATTTTCCACGAAACGTGTAGAAATATTTGACCGATCCAAATGGCCATTTGTATGACAATTACAGGTCTCAACGCCTATTGATAGAGGTATCAATCATCGAAATCGGAGCACATTTGCAGATTTTCGATTTTTGTGGCTCTGAATTTGTGGGCTATAGTTCAGTTGATTTTCAAAAAAATTGAATTTTCCACGGAACGTGTAGAAATATTCGACCGATCCAAATGGCCGTTTGTATGACAATTACAGGTCTCAACGCCTATTGATAGAGGTATCAATCATCGAAATCGGAGCACATTTGCAGATTTTCGATTTTTGTGGCTCTGAATTTGTGGGCTATAGTTCAGTTGATTTTCAAAAAAATTGAATTTTCCACGGAACGTGTAGAAATATTCGACCGATCCAAATGGCCGTTTGTATGACAATTACAGGTCTCAATGCCTATTGATAGAGGTATCAATCATCGAAATCGGAGCACATTTGCAGATTTTCGATTTTTGTGGCTCTGAATTTGTGGGCTATAGTTCAGTTGATTTTCAAAAAAATTGAATTTTCCACGAAACGTGTAGAAATATTCGACCGATCCAAATGGCCGTTTGTATGACAATTACAGGTCTCAATGCCTATTGATAGAGGTATCAATCATCGAAATCGGAGCACATTTGCAGATTTTCGATTTTTGTGGCTCTGAATTTGTGGGCTATAGTTCAGTTGATTTTCAAAAAAATTGAATTTTCCACGGAACGTGTAGAAATATTCGACCGATCCAAATGGCCGTTTGTATGACAATTACAGGTCTCAACGCCTATTGATAGAGGCATCAATCATCGAAATCGGAGGACATTTGCAGATTTTCGATTTTTGTGCCTCTGAATTTGTGGGCTATAGTTCAGTTGATTTTGAAAAAAAAAATTATTTTCCACGAAACGTGCAGAAATATTCGACCGATCCAAATGGCCGTTTGTATAACAGTTACAGGTCTCAACGCCTATTGATAGAGGTATCAATCATCGAAATCGGAGGACATTTGCAGATTTTCATATTTTGTGGCTCTGAATTTATGGGCTATAGTTCAGTTGATTTTCAAAAAAATTGAATTTTCCACGGAACGTGTAGAAATATTCGACCGATCCAAATGGCCGTTTGTATGACAATTACAGGTCTCAACGCCTATTGATAGAGGTATCAATCATCGAAATCGGAGCACATTTGCAGATTTTCGATTTTTATGGCTCTGAATTTGTGGGCTATATAGTTCAGTTGATTTCCAAAAAAATTGAATTTTCCACGAAACGTGTAGAAATATTCGACCGATCCAAATGGCCATTTGTATGACAATTACAGGTCTCAACGCCTATTGATAGAGGTATCAATCATCGAAATCGGAGCACATTTGCAGATTTTCGATTTTTGTGGCTCTGAATTTGTGGGCTATAGTTCAGTTAATTTTCAAAAAAATTGAATTTTCCACGAAACGTGTAGAAATATTTGACCGATCCAAATGGCCATTTGTATGACAATTACAGGTCTCAACGCCTATTGATAGAGGTATCAATCATCGAAATCGGAGCACATTTGCAGATTTTCGATTTTTATGGCTCTGAATTTGTGGGCTATAGTTCAGTTGATTTTCAAAAAATTGAATTTTCCACGCAACGTGTAGAAATATTCGACCGCTCCAAATGGCCATTTGTATGACAATTACAGGTCTCAACGCCTATTGATAGAGGTATCAATCATCGAAATCGGAGCACATTTGCAGATTTTCGAATTTTGTGGCTCTGAATTTGTGGGCTATAGTTAGTTCAGTTGATTTTCAAAAAAATTAAATTTTTCACAGAACGTGTAAAAATATTCGACCGATCCAAATGGCCGTTTGTATGACAATTACAGGTCTCAATGCTTATTGATAGAGGTATCAATCATCGAAATCGGAGCACATTTGCAGATTTTCGATTTTTGTGGCTCTGAATTTGTGGGCTATAGTTCAGTTGATTTTCAAAAAAATTCAATTTTCCACGAAACGTGTAGAAATATTCGACCGATCCAGTTGGCCGTTTGTATGACAATTACAGGTCTCGACGCCTATTGATAGAGGTACCAATCATCGAAATCGGAGCACATTTGCAGATTTTCGATTTTTGTGGCTCTGAATTTGTGGGCTATAGTTCAGTTGATTTTCAAAAAAATTGAATTTTCCACGGAACGTGTAAAAATATTCGACCGATCCAAATGGCCGTTTGTATGACAATTACAGGTCTCAACGCCTATTGATAGAGGTACCAATCATCGAAATCGGAGCACATTTGCAGATTTTCGATTTTTGTGGCTCTGAATTTGTGGGCTATAGTTCAGTTGATTTTCAAAAAAATTGAATTTTCCACGGAACGTGTAGAAATATTCGACCGATCCAAATGGCCGTTTGTATGACAATTACAGGTCTCAACGCCTATTGATAGAGGCATCAATCATCGAAATCGGAGGACATTTGCAGATTTTCGATTTTTGTGGCTCTGAATTTGTGGGCTATAGTTCAGTTGATTTTCAAAACAATTGAATTTTCCACGGAACGTGTAAAAATATTCGACCGATCCAAATGGCCGTTTGTATGACAATTACAGGTCTCAACGCCTATTGATAGAGGCATCAATCATCGAAATCGGAGGACATTTGCAGATTTTCGATTTTTGTGGCTCTGAATTTGTGGGCTATAGTTCAGTTGATTTTCAAAACAATTGAATTTTCCACGGAACGTGTAAAAATATTCGACCGATCCAAATGGCCGTTTGTATGACAATTACAGGTCTCAACGCCTATTGATAGAGGTATCAATCATCGAAATCGGAGCACCTTTGCAGATTTTCGATTTTTGTGGCTCTGAATTTGTGGGCTATAGTTCAGTTGATTTTCAAAAAAATTGAATTTTCCACGAAACGTGTAGAAATATTCGACCGATCCAGTTGGCCGTTTGTATGACAATTACAGGTCTCGACGCCTATTGATAGAGGTATCAATCATCGAAATCGGAGCCCATTTGCAGATTTTCGATTTTTGTGGCTCTGAATTTGTGGGCTATAGTTCAGTTGATTTTCAAAAACATTGAATTTTCCACGAAACGTGTAGAAATATTCGACCGATCCAAATGCCCGTTTGTATGACAATTACAGGTCTCAACGCCTATTGATAGAGGTATCAATCATCGAAATCGGAGGACATTTGCAGATTTTCGATTTTTGTGGCTCTGAATTTGTGGGCTATAGTTCAGTTGATTTTCAAAAAAATTAAATTTTCCACGAAACGTGTAGAAATATTCAACCGATCCAAATGGCCGTTTGTATGACAATTACAGGTCTCAACGCCTATTGATAGAGGCATCAATCATCGAAATCGGAGGACATTTGCAGATTTTCGAATTTTGTGGCTATGAATTTGTGGGCTATTTGATTTTCAAAAAAATTAAATTTTCCACAGAACGTGTAAAAATATTCGACCGATCCAAATGGCCGTTTGTATGACAATTACAGGTCCCAACGCCTATTGATAGAGGTATCAATGATCGAAATCGGAGCACATTTGCAGATTTTCGATTTTTGTGGCTCTGAATTTGTGGGCTATAGTTCAGTTGATTTTCAAAAAAAATTGAATTTTCCACGGAACGTGTAGAAATATTCGACCGATCCAAATGGCCGTTTGTATGACAATTACAGGTCTCAACGCCTATTGATAGAGGTATCAATCATCGAAATCGGAGCACATTTGCAGATTTTCGAATTTTGTGGCTCTGAATTTGTGGGCTATAGTTCAGTTGATTTTCAAAAAAATTAAATTTTCCACGGAACGTGTAGAAATATTCGACCGATCCAAATGGCCGTTTGTATGACGATTTCAGGTCTCAACGCCTATTGATAGAGGCATCAATGATCGAAATCGGAGGACATTTGCAGATTTTCGATTTTTGTGGCTCTGAATTTGTGGGCTATAGTTCAGTTGATTTTCAAAAAAAATTCAATTTTCCACGAAACGTGTAGAAATATTCGACCGATCCAGTTGGCCGTTTGTATGACAATTACAGGTCTCGACGCCTATTGATAGAGGTATCAATCATCGAAATCGGAGCACATTTGCAGATTTTCGATTTTTGTGGCTCTGAATTTGTGGGCTATAGTTCAGTTGATTTTCAAAAAAATTGAATTTTCCACGGAACGTGTAGAAATATTCGACCGATCCAAATGGCCGTTTGTATGATAATTACAGGTCTCAACGCCTATTGATAGAGGTATCAATGATCGAAATCGGAGCACATTTGCAGATTTTCGATTTTTGTGGCTCTGAATTTGTGGGCTATAGTTCAGTTGATTTTCAAAAAAAATTGAATTTTCCACGGAACGTGTAGAAATATTCGACCGATCCAAATGGCCGTTTGTATGACAATTACAGGTCTCAACGCCTATTGATAGAGGTATCAATGATCGAAATCGGAGCACATTTGCAGATTTTCGAATTTTGTGGCTCTGAATTTGTGGGCTATAGTTCAGTTGATTTTCAAAAAAATTAAATTTTCCACGGAACGTGTAGAAATATTCGACCGATCCAAATGGCCGTTTGTATGACGATTTCAGGTCTCAACGCCTATTGATAGAGGCATCAATGATCGAAATCGGAGGACATTTGCAGATTTTCGATTTTTGTGGCTCTGAATTTGTGGGCTATAGTTCAGTTGATTTCCAAAAACATTGAATTTTCCACGGAACGTGTAGAAATATTCGACCGATCCAAATGGACGTTTGTATGACAATTACAGGTCTCAACGCCTATTGATAGAGGTATCAACTGTCAATCATCGAAATCGGAGCACATTTGATTATTTTCGAATTTTGTGGCTCTAAATTGGTGAGCTATAGTTCAGTTGATTTTCAAATAAATTTAATTTTCCACGGAACGTGTAGAAATATTCGACCGATCCAAATGGCCGTTTGTATGACAATTACAGGCCTCAACGCCTATTGATAGAGGCATTAATCATCGAAATCGGAGGACATTTGCAGATTTGCGATTTTTGTGGCTCTGAATTTGTGGGCTATAGTTCAGTTGATTTTCAAAAAAGTTGAATTTCCACGAAACGTGTAGAAATATTCGACCGATCCAAATGGCCGTTTGTATGACAATTACAGGCCTCAACGCCTATTGATAGAGGCATCAATCATCGAAATCGGAGCACATTTGCAGATTTTCGATTTTTGTGGCTCTGAATTTGTGGGCTATAGTTCAGTTGATTTTCAAAAAAATTGAATTTTCCACGAAACGTGTAGAAATATTCGACCGATCCAAATGCCCGTTTGTATGACAATTACAGGCCTCAACGCCTATTGATAGAGGCATCAATCATCGAAATCGGAGGACATTTGCAGATTTTCGATTTTTGTGGCTCTGAATTTGTGGGCTATTTTTCAGTTGATTTTCAAAAAAATTGAATTTTCCACGGAACGTGTAGAAATATTCGACCGATCCAAATGGCCGTTTGTATGACAATTACAGGTCTCAACGCCTATTGATAGAGGCATCAATCATCGAAATCGGAGGACATTTGCAGATTTTCGATTTTTGTGGCTCTGAATTTGTGGGCTATAGTTCAGTTGATTTTCAAAACAATTGAATTTTCCACGGAACGTGTAGAAATATTCGACCGATCCAAATGGCCGTTTGTATGACAATTACAGGTCTCAACGCCTATTGATAGAGGTACCAATCATCGAAATCGGAGCACATTTGCAGATTTTCGATTTTTGTGGCTCTGAATTTGTGGGCTATAGTTCAGTTGATTTTCAAAAAAATTGAATTTTCCACGGAACGTGTAGAAATATTCGACCGATCCAAATGGCCGTTTGTATGACAATTACAGGTCTCAACGCCTATTGATAGAGGCATCAATCATCGAAATCGGAGGACATTTGCAGATTTTCGATTTTTGTGGCTCTGAATTTGTGGGCTATAGTTCAGTTGATTTTCAAAACAATTGAATTTTCCACGGAACGTGTAAAAATATTCGACCGATCCAAATGGCCGTTTGTATGACAATTACAGGTCTCAACGCCTATTGATAGAGGTATCAATCATCGAAATCGGAGCACATTTGCAGATTTTCGAATTTTGTGGCTCTGAATTTGTGGGCTATAGTTAGTTCAGTTGATTTTCAAAAAAATTAAATTTTTCACAGAACGTGTAAAAATATTCGACCGATCCAAATGGCCGTTTGTATGACAATTACAGGTCTCAATGCCTATTGATAGAGGTATCAATCATCGAAATCGGAGCACATTTGCAGATTTTCGATTTTTGTGGCTCTGAATTTGTGGGCTATAGTTCAGTTGATTTTCAAAAAAATTGAATTTTCCACGAAACGTGTAGAAATATTCGACCGATCCAGTTGGCCGTTTGTATGACAATTACAGGTCTCGACGCCTATTGATAGAGGTATCAATCATCGAAATCGGAGCCCATTTGCAGATTTTCGATTTTTGTGGCTCTGAATTTGTGGGCTATAGTTCAGTTGATTTTCAAAAACATTGAATTTTCCACGAAACGTGTAGAAATATTCGACCGATCCAAATGCCCGTTTGTATGACAATTACAGGTCTCAACGCCTATTGATAGAGGTATCAATCATCGAAATCGGAGGACATTTGCAGATTTTCGATTTTTGTGGCTCTGAATTTGTGGGCTATAGTTCAGTTGATTTTCAAAAAAATTAAATTTTCCACGAAACGTGTAGAAATATTCAACCGATCCAAATGGCCGTTTGTATGACAATTACAGGTCTCAACGCCTATTGATAGAGGCATCAATCATCGAAATCGGAGGACATTTGCAGATTTTCGAATTTTGTGGCTATGAATTTGTGGGCTATTTGATTTTCAAAAAAATTAAATTTTCCACAGAACGTGTAAAAATATTCGACCGATCCAAATGGCCGTTTGTATGACAATTACAGGTCCCAACGCCTATTGATAGAGGTATCAATGATCGAAATCGGAGCACATTTGCAGATTTTCGATTTTTGTGGCTCTGAATTTGTGGGCTATAGTTCAGTTGATTTTCAAAAAAAATTGAATTTTCCACGGAACGTGTAGAAATATTCGACCGATCCAAATGGCCGTTTGTATGACAATTACAGGTCTCAACGCCTATTGATAGAGGTATCAATCATCGAAATCGGAGCACATTTGCAGATTTTCGAATTTTGTGGCTCTGAATTTGTGGGCTATAGTTCAGTTGATTTTCAAAAAAATTAAATTTTCCACGGAACGTGTAGAAATATTCGACCGATCCAAATGGCCGTTTGTATGACGATTTCAGGTCTCAACGCCTATTGATAGAGGCATCAATGATCGAAATCGGAGGACATTTGCAGATTTTCGATTTTTGTGGCTCTGAATTTGTGGGCTATAGTTCAGTTGATTTTCAAAAAAAATTCAATTTTCCACGAAACGTGTAGAAATATTCGACCGATCCAGTTGGCCGTTTGTATGACAATTACAGGTCTCGACGCCTATTGATAGAGGTATCAATCATCGAAATCGGAGCACATTTGCAGATTTTCGATTTTTGTGGCTCTGAATTTGTGGGCTATAGTTCAGTTGATTTTCAAAAAAATTGAATTTTCCACGGAACGTGTAGAAATATTCGACCGATCCAAATGGCCGTTTGTATGATAATTACAGGTCTCAACGCCTATTGATAGAGGTATCAATGATCGAAATCGGAGCACATTTGCAGATTTTCGATTTTTGTGGCTCTGAATTTGTGGGCTATAGTTCAGTTGATTTTCAAAAAAAATTGAATTTTCCACGGAACGTGTAGAAATATTCGACCGATCCAAATGGCCGTTTGTATGACAATTACAGGTCTCAACGCCTATTGATAGAGGTATCAATGATCGAAATCGGAGCACATTTGCAGATTTTCGAATTTTGTGGCTCTGAATTTGTGGGCTATAGTTCAGTTGATTTTCAAAAAAATTAAATTTTCCACGGAACGTGTAGAAATATTCGACCGATCCAAATGGCCGTTTGTATGACGATTTCAGGTCTCAACGCCTATTGATAGAGGCATCAATGATCGAAATCGGAGGACATTTGCAGATTTTCGATTTTTGTGGCTCTGAATTTGTGGGCTATAGTTCAGTTGATTTCCAAAAACATTGAATTTTCCACGGAACGTGTAGAAATATTCGACCGATCCAAATGGACGTTTGTATGACAATTACAGGTCTCAACGCCTATTGATAGAGGTATCAACTGTCAATCATCGAAATCGGAGCACATTTGATTATTTTCGAATTTTGTGGCTCTAAATTGGTGAGCTATAGTTCAGTTGATTTTCAAATAAATTTAATTTTCCACGGAACGTGTAGAAATATTCGACCGATCCAAATGGCCGTTTGTATGACAATTACAGGCCTCAACGCCTATTGATAGAGGCATTAATCATCGAAATCGGAGGACATTTGCAGATTTGCGATTTTTGTGGCTCTGAATTTGTGGGCTATAGTTCAGTTGATTTTCAAAAAAGTTGAATTTCCACGAAACGTGTAGAAATATTCGACCGATCCAAATGGCCGTTTGTATAACAATTACAGGCCTCAACGCCTATTGATAGAGGCATCAATCATCGAAATCGGAGCACATTTGCAGATTTTCGATTTTTGTGGCTCTGAATTTGTGGGCTATAGTTCAGTTGATTTTCAAAAAAATTGAATTTTCCACGAAACGTGTAGAAATATTCGACCGATCCAAATGGCCGTTTGTATGACAATTACAGGTCTCAACGCCTATTGATAGAGGTATCAATCACGAAATCGGAGCACATTTGCAGATTTTCGAATTTTGTGGCTATGAATTTGTGGGCTATTTGATTTTCAAAAAAATTAAATTTTCCACAGAACGTGTAAAAATATTCGACCGATCCAAATGACCGTTTGTATGACAATTACAGGTCCCAACGCCTATTGATAGAGGTATCAATGATCGAAATCGGAGCACATTTGCAGATTTTCGATTTTTGTGGCTCTGAATTTGTGGGCTATAGTTCAGTCGATTTTCAAAAAAAATTGAATTTTCCACGGAACGTGTAGAAATATTCGACCGATCCAAATGGCCGTTTGTATGACAATTACAAGTCTCAACGCCTATTGATAGAGGTATCAATCATCGAAATCGGAGGACATTTGCAGATTTTCGAATTTTGTGGCTCTGAATTTGTGGGCTATAGTTCAGTTGATTTTCAAAAAAATTAAACTTTCCACAGAACGTGTAAAAATATTCGACCGATCCAAATGGCCGTTTGTATGACAATTACAGGTCTCAACGCCTATTGATAGAGGTATCAATCATCGAAATCGGAGCACATTTGCAGATTTTCGAATTTTGTGGCTATGAATTTGTGGGCTATAGTTCAGTTGATTTTCAAAAAAATTGAATTTTCCACGAAACGTGTGGAAATATTCGACCGATCCAAATGGCCGTTTGTATGACAATTACAGGTCTCAACGCCTATTGATAGAGGCATCAATCATCGAAATCGGAGCACATTTGCAGATTTTCGATTTTTGTGGCTCTGAATTTGTGGGCTATAGTTCAGTTGATTTTCAAAAAAATTGAATTTTCCACAAAACGTGTGGAAATATTCGACCGATCCAAATGGCCGTTTGTATGACAATTACAGGTCTCAACGCCTATTGATAGAGGTATCAATCGTCGAAATCGGAGCACATTTGCAGATTTTCGAATTTTGTGGCTCTGATTTGAATTTGTGGGCTATAGTTCAGTTGATTTCCAAAACATAAAATTTTCCACGAAACGTGTAGAAATATTCGACCGATCCAAATGGCCGTTTGTATGACAATTACAGGTCTCAACGCCTATTGATAGAGGTACCAATCATCGAAATCGGAGGACATTTGCAGATTTGCGATTTTTGTGGCTCTGAATTTGTGGGCTATAGTCCAATTGATTTTCAAAAGAATTGAATTTTCCACGGAACGTGTAGAAATATTCGACCGATCCAAATGGCCGTTTGTATGACAATTACAGGTCTCAACGGCTATTGATAGAAGTATTTATCATCGAAATCGGAGGACATTTGCAGATTCTCGATTTTTGTGGCTCTGAATTTGTGGGCTATAGTTCAGTTGATTTTCAAAAAAATTGAATTTTCCACGAAACGTGTAGAAATGTTCGACCGATCCAAATGCCCGTTTGTATGACAATTACAGGCCTCAACGCCTATTGATAGAGGCATCAATGATCGAAATCGGAGGACATTTGCAGATTTTCGATTTTTGTGGCTCTGAATTTGTGGGCTATAGTTCAGTTGATTTCCAAAAACATTGAATTTTCTACGGAACGTGTAGAAATATTCGACCGATCCAAATGGCCGTTTGTATGACAATTACAGGTCTCAACGCCTATTGATAGAGGTACCAATCATCGAAATCGGAGGACATTTGCAGATTTGCGATTTTTGTGGCTCTGAATTTGTGGGCTATAGTCCAATTGATTTTCAAAAGAATTGAATTTTCCACGGAACGTGTAGAAATATTCGACCGATCCAAATGGCCGTTTGTATGACAATTACAGGTCTCAACGCCTATTGATAGAGGTATCAATGATCGAAATCGGAGCACATTTGCAGATTTTCGAATTTTGTGGCTCTGAATTTGTGGGCTATAGTTCAGTTGATTTTCAAAAAAATTGAATTTTCCACGAAACGTGTAGAAATATTCGACCGATCCAAATGGCCGTTTGTATGACAATTACAGGTCTCAACGGCTATTGATAGAAGTATTAATCATCGAAATCGGAGGACATTTCCAGATTCTCGATTTTTGTGGTTCTGAATTTGTGGGCTATAGTTCAGTTGATTTTGAAAAAAAAAATTATTTTCCACGAAACGTGCAGAAATATTCGACCGATCCAAATGGCCGTTTGTATGACAATTACAGGTCTCAACGCCTATTGATAAAGGTATCAATCATCGAAATCGGAGGACATTTGAAGATTTTCGATTTTTGTGGCTCTGAATTTGTGGGCTATAGTTCAGTTGATTTTCAAAAAAATTGAATTTTCCACGAAACGTGTAGAAATATTCGACCGATCCAAATGGACGTTTGTATGACAATTACAGGTCTCAACGCCTATTGATAGAGGTATCAACTGTCAATCATCGAAATCGGAGCACATTTGATTATTTTCGAATTTTGTGGCTCTAAATTGGTGGGCTATAGTTCAGTTGATTTTCAAATAAATTGAATTTTCCACGGAACGTGTAGAAATATTCGACCGATCCAAATGGCCGTTTGTATGACAATTACAGGCCTCAACGCCTATTGATAGAGGTATCAATCATCTAAATCGGAGCACATTTGCAGATTTTCGATTTTTGTGGCTCTGAATTTGTGGGCTATAGTTCAGTTGATTTTCAAAAAAATTGAATTTTCCACGAAACGTGTAGAAATATTCGACCGATCCAAATGCCCGTTTGTATGACAATTACAGGCCTCAGCGCCTATTGATAGAGGCATCAATCATCGAAATCGGAGGACATTTGCAGATTTTAGATTTTTGTGGCTCTGAATTTGTGGGCTATAGTTCAGTTGATTTTCAAAAAAATTGTATTTTCTACAGAACGTGTAGAAATATTCGACCGATCGAAATGGCCGTTTGTATGACAATTACAGGTCCCAACGCCTATTGATAGAGGTATCAATGATCGAAATCGGAGCACATTTGCAGATTTTCGATTTTTGTGGCTCTGAATTTGTTGGCTATAGTTCAGTTGATTTTCAAAAAAATTGAATTTTCCACGAAACGTGTAGAAATATTCGACCGATCCAAATGGCCGTTTGTATGACAATTACAGGTCTCAACGCCTATTGATAGAGGTATCAATCATCGAAATCGGAGCACATTTGCAGATTTTCGATTTTTGTGGCTCTGAATTTGTGGGCTATAGTTCAGTTGATTTTCAAAAAAATTAAATTTTCCACGAAACGTGTAGAAATATTCGGCCGATCCAAATGCCCGTTTGTATGACAATTACAGGCCTCAACGCCTATTGATAGAGGCATCAATCATCGAAATCGGAGGACATTTGCAGATTTTAGATTTTTGTGGCTCTGAATTTGTGGGCTTTAGTTCAGTTGATTTTCAAAAAAATTGTATTTTCTACAGAACGTGTAGAAATATTCGACCGATCCAAATGGCCGTTTGTATGACAATTACAGGTCCCAACGCCTATTGATAGAGGTATCAATGATCGAAATCGGAGCACATTTGCAGATTTTCGATTTTTGTGGCTCTGAATTTGTGGGCTATAGTTCAGTTGATTTCCAAAACATAAAATTTTCCACGAAACGTGTAGAAATATTCGACCGATCCAAATGGCCGTTTGTATGACAATTACAGGTCTCAACGCCTATTGATAGAGGTACCAATCATCGAAATCGGAGGACATTTGCAGATTTGCGATTTTTGTGGCTCTGAATTTGTGGGCTATAGTCCAATTGATTTTCAAAAGAATTGAATTTTCCACGGAACGTGTAGAAATATTCGACCGATCCAAATGGCCGTTTGTATGACAATTACAGGTCTCAACGCCTATTGATAGAAGTATTAATCATCGAAATCGGAGGACATTTCCAGATTCTCGATTTTTGTGGCTCTGAATTTGTGGGCTATAGTTCAGTTGATTTTCAAAAAAATTGAATTTTCCACGAAACGTGTAGAAATGTTCGACCGATCCAAATGCCCGTTTGTATGACAATTACAGGCCTCAACGCCTATTGATAGAGGTATCAATCATCGAAATCGGAGCACATTTGCAGATTTTCGATTTTTGTGGCTCTGATTTGAATTTGTGGGCTATAGTTCAGTTGATTTCCAAAACATAAAATTTTCCACGAAACGTGTAGAAATATTCGACCGATCCAAATGGCCGTTTGTATGACAATTACAGGTCCCAACGCCTATTGATAGAGGTATCAATGATCGAAATCGGAGCACATTTGCAGATTTTCGATTTTTGTGGCTCTGAATTTGTGGGCTATAGTTCAGTTGATTTTCAAAAAAATTGAATTTTCCACGAAACGTGTGGAAATATTCGACCGATCCAAATGGCCGTTTGTATGACAATTACAGGTCTCAACGCCTATTGATAGAGGTATCAATCATCGAAATCGGAGCACATTTGCAGATTTTCGATTTTTGTGGCTCTGATTTGAATTTGTGGGCTATAGTTCAGTTGATTTCCAAAACATAAAATTTTCCACGAAACGTGTAGAAATATTCGACCGATCCAAATGGCCGTTTGTATGACAATTACAGGTCTCAACGCCTATTGATTGAGGTACCAATCATCGAAATCGGAGGACATTTGCAGATTTGCGATTTTTGTGGCTCTGAATTTGTGGGCTATAGTCCAATTGATTTTCAAAAGAATTGAATTTTCCACGAAACGTGTAGAAATATTCGACCGATCCAAATGGCCGTTTGTATGACAATTACAGGTCTCAACGGCTATTGATAGAAGTATTAATCATCGAAATCGGAGGATATTTCCAGATTCTCGATTTTTGTGGCTCTGAATTTGTGGGCTATAGTTCAGTTGATTTTCAAAAAAATTGAATTTTCCACGAAACGTGTAGAAATGTTCGACCGATCCAAATGCCCGTTTGTATGACAATTACAGGCCTCAACGCCTATTGATAGAGGTATCAATCATCGAAATCGGAGCATATTTGCAGATTTTCGATTTTTGTGGCTCTGATTTGAATTTGTGGGCTATAGTTCAGTTGATTTCCAAAACATAAAATTTTCCACGAAACGTGTAGAAATATTCGACCGATCCAAATGGCCGTTTGTATGACAATTACAGGTCCCAACGCCTATTGATAGAGGTATCAATGATCGAAATCGGAGCACATTTGCAGATTTTCGATTTTTGTGGCTCTGAATTTGTGGGCTATAGTTCAGTTGATTTTCAAAAAAATTGAATTTTCCACGAAACGTGTGGAAATATTCGACCGATCCAAATGGCCGTTTGTATGACAATTACAGGTCTCAACGCCTATTGATAGAGGTATCAATCATCGAAATCGGAGCACATTTGCAGATTTTCGATTTTTGTGGCTCTGATTTGAATTTGTGGGCTATAGTTCAGTTGATTTCCAAAACATAAAATTTTCCACGAAACGTGTAGAAATATTCGACCGATCCAAATGGCCGTTTGTATGACAATTACAGGTCTCAACGCCTATTGATAGAGGTACCAATCATCGAAATCGGAGGACATTTGCAGATTTGCGATTTTTGTGGCTCTGAATTTGTGGGCTATAGTCCAATTGATTTTCAAAAGAATTGAATTTTCCACGGAACGTGTAGAAATATTCGACCGATCCAAATGGCCGTTTGTATGACAATTACAGGTCTCAACGGCTATTGATAGAAGTATTAATCATCGAAATCGGAGGACATTTCCAGATTCTCGATTTTTGTGGCTCTGAATTTGTGGGCTATAGTTCAGTTGATTTTCAAAAAAATTGAATTTTCCACGAAACGTGTAGAAATATTCGACCGATCCAAATGCCCGTTTGTATGACAATTACAGGCCTCAACGCCTATTGATAGAGGTATCAATCATCGAAATCGGAGCACATTTGCAGATTTTCAATTTTTGTGGCTCTGATTTGAATTTGTGGGCTATAGTTCAGTTGATTTCCAAAACATAAAATTTTCCACGAAACGTGTAGAAATATTCGACCGATCCAAATGGCCGTTTGTATGACAATTACAGGTCCCAACGCCTATTGATAGAGGTATCAATGATCGAAATCGGTGCACATTTGCAGATTTTCGATTTTTGTGGCTCTGAATTTGTGGGCTATAGTTCAGTTGATTTTCAAAAAAATTGAATTTTCCACGAAACGTGTAGAAATATTCGACCGATCCAAATGGCCGTTTGTATGACAATTACAGGTCTCAACGCCTATTGATAGAGGTATCAATCATCGAAATCGGAGCACATTTGCAGATTTTCGATTTTTGTGGCTCTGATTTGAATTTGTGGGCTATAGTTCAGTTGATTTCCTAAAACATAAAATTTTCCACGAAACGTGTAGAAATATTCGACCGATCCAAATGGCCGTTTGTATGACAATTACAGGTCCCAACGCCTATTGATAGAGGTATCAATGATCGAAATCGGAGCACATTTGCAGATTTTCGATTTTTGTGGCTCTGAATTTGTGGGCTATAGTTCAGTTGATTTTCAAAAAAATTGAATTTTCCACGAAACGTGTGGAAATATTCGACCGATCCAAATGGCCGTTTGTATGACAATTACAGGTCTCAACGCCTTTTGATAGAGGTATCAATCATCGAAATCGGACCACATTTGCAGATTTTCGATTTTTGTGGCTCTGATTTGAATTTGTGGGCTATAGTTCAGTTGATTTCCTAAAACATTGAATTTTCTACGGAACGTGTAGAAATATTCGACCGATCCAAATGGCCGTTTGTATGACAATTACAGGTCTCAACGCCTATTGATAGAGGTATCA